>JAURVB010009069.1:0-16596 GCA_033002965.1 Piper betle
TTTGATTACCTTTATTTTAGCCTTAGCCATTTTATTGAAAATATATCTTCCTGCTTGAGTCTTAGCACCCTAGTGTTTTGAATTCATTCTAAATTCTAACAAGGATGAAACTTTGAGTAGTATAGGGGGAAGGCATTGCGTATTATAGAGTGGTGATTGAGTAGATTGTGTGGACTTTCCTGGCACTTTGCTTTGTAAAAAAACAAGAGAAGAAAAACAAAGAAAAAAAGAAAAGAAAAGAAAAAGACGAGGCAATGATCCTCAACCAGTAAATACAAGATGAAGCAAGAGTCTTCCACTGGTTTGAAGTAAAAGAAAAAAGACAAAGCAACTAGTAGTCAATGGAAAATCAAAGCAAAGTTAGTTCTTATATTGGGTAAACTTGATACTATATTTAAGGAAGTTTGTGTCATATTGCTTGGGAATTGTTGTACATGTATGTCAGGATTTAGAAAGGATTTTTAATTCTAGGGTGCATATTAGCCTCTGATTTTTCTATCTTGTTTATCATATTTTTGGTCCCGAGCCCATAGCCCCGTTACAACCTATAAAGACCTATTGATTCCATTAATTGGCATTACCTACATTAGTGGAGATGGGAGCAAAAGGTAAATATATTTAAGCATGTGCTTGATTGTATTCTTTTGGTTGCAAATGAGAATGATAAGCCAATGGACTATCACACATACAGAGAGAGCCTTCTTTTGGGTGTGATTAATGAAAAAGAATTTCAGATTTGATTGACATCTTGTTGACTCTGGATAGTTTGATTAAAAATCATATGAGAACAAAATGGGGATTAAGTATTTTTGTGTAGTAAAATTTTGTTTTTTTAAGATATTTTGTTCGGGACGCGTAAAAGTTTAAGTATGGGGTGGTCAATGACACTTGGCCCCACCCAATGGATATAAGTTATGGTGTTCAATGGAGTCGAGGAGTTGGAAACTTGAAGCGACATCATAATTAATTAGACTACGCCGATTTGTTAACACCCTCTTCAAATTGTTGTATCTCCACTTCCATATAAATGGGTGGTCAATTGTTGTTGATCATATCTCATCTCTTGGCTTCGGAGTGTAGTGAAAAATAGTTTTAGTTTTTGTAATTTCTTTCTCTTTAATAAGAAAAATTAGTTTCTTTATTATAATGTTTTCTATTTTTATTATGGAGTAGTCTTATATTTCGTTGTAGAGAAGAATGGAACTTAACATGATTTAATTGAATTTATTTCAAACTTTTACTCTTTTATGCAATCAGATTGTTTGAATTATCATGCTCTAATGCTAAGAATAGATTGATTGCCTATATCTTAGCTCATGAGGTTTAATTAGATTTTGGGAGAAATTAATTAGATTAGTCATTGATAATTCATCATACGACGAGTCTTTTGACTTGTTTGTCGTTGTGGTTGGGAGATACACAACACCGTATGCGATTGTAAGGCAATTCTTAATGCATTATCTTGTTGATTAATCAATTATCACCGGGAGGTAGAAATTAAGGCAAAATAATAGAAGCATGAAGGAGCGGGAGCCACCATATTATATAATTATCCTATATCGACAATCTGAGGGAATAAAATATAAGAGTAAGATATGATAAAGATTAAATTGATGTTAAGGGAAATTCGACTTTAGAATGAGTTTTATCATTTTAACTTCTCCTTTTATTTAAAGTTATTATTTATATTTAGTTAAGTCAATTGTTTTTGTTTTTCTCTTAATATTATTTTCTTTAATAAATTTAAGGAAATTCATCTCTTTGTGGGAACGATACTCGAATTTATTATTATATTACTTGCTTCGACAGTGTATACTCGCATGATATTTAAATTATTCGAACATTGTGTGAAACAAATATATGAATCCTTGTATTATCCCTGCCCCTGTTGGAGGATCTTCTGAAGGAATGTCGCATACCAACTCCTAACAAGGTCCCCGGCCAACCCTATCCAAAGTGCTACTAGTTTCTCCTGTTTTTATTTTTATCTCTTGTAAAAAATTTTGCATGCACATGCATTATTTCACATCATTATCTTGAATTTTTGGATAATATATATATTTTGTTCATGTTAGGAAGAAAACATCAACCCCTCGCATGATAAACCATACATATAATTTCACTCTTTCCTCCGCCTGCATTACTATAACGTTCGAGAAACATGCATATAACACTGAGTGTGATTTTGTAATACAGTATTGGTCGGTGATGGAGGATTTCATGAAGGGGAGCCTACACTTTCTTCCTTACCATATATAACACCAGTAAATAATGCCGATCGTTGCATGTTATACTATGAATAAACGAAAATAATGATTCTTCGAATAAAATATACTAGCAAATCCTTCGTTTCAGCTAGAGCTGCTTCACCCATATCAGTTGGGCATGGAAAAATCATATTGGTCGGGTAATTATAATTTGACTACAAGGTATCAGCGATGATAAAATCCATCACTGATATGAAAGAAATTTATTATCATTTTCATATAGTGTGCGTTAAGGAAACAAATGCATGCAATTTAACCGACAAAAGAGCAAGCATAGAAATTGAAGAAAAGCAAAATTAAAAGTGGTTGGCGATCAACTACATCCCAAAAATTGATCACACATCGGCAGAGTTTATCAAGCCCTCTAATTAAGATCAATTAGTCTATCTTTTAATTAAATAAGAGTTTAAATATAAAATTTAAAAGAAAATTTATCTATAATATATGTCGTGCATGTTACGACATCTTGCCTAGTTTTTTAACAATGCAATATATGTTATATACACTCTACCTATTTCCAAAACATTAAAAAATGAGTCTTAATAAACAAGTGATGTCCATGCTAAAAGTCAAGCTTAATTTTTATATTACATAGTTATAAGTAAAGAGGTCTTAATAAATAATTTTCAAGTATAGAAGCATATATAATTCCTCAAGATTCTTGAAAATATGATAAAGAGTTGTCTGAACGTGTTTCATATTTAGATTGCTAGAAGTTGGTTCAAGGTTAAGAAGATGAAAGCACATATACTAGAAGAAAAACAAAGTGTAGACTAGCTCCCTAACCTTATACATACATATACCTCTTTAATTTATATTCGCGTGAAGTTCATTCAAATTCTTTACTTAATAAATATACTGATTCTAAAAGGATAAATGGTGCTGCAAGTACAAGTTGTCAAGTCCTCTAATTAAGATCAATTATTCCCCGAGTTATATATGGATAGAAGCCATTTCTCTTCGAAGTTAAAGTCAATAGCTACTTAATGCTGATGTATTGAGGTAACCGTGGGTTATATACAACATATATATCATTGAAAATTTTTTTACGAGTCCACTTGTAATGAGCCTCTTGTATGCCCCCCATTGAGAATGGGTGATTTCCTTCAATTCTCTCAACTCTCTACATTGATTTTGCTCTCGAAGAAAGTGTTTCAGTAGCTGACTTTTTGAAGGATGTATGTTTAGTTGGCATAAAAGAATATGGTAAACACATTAATAGTGGATAGTGATTATATTAATAGTGGATCTGAATACAAGTTTGATCCCACCAAATCAAGATTTGAGCCTATCTTATCTACTTCTACCATCTAAGAGATGTCACTACTACCTCATTGTACTAATTCGTATAATGTACCTTTCTTTTAAAGTCAATCCTTCTCACTCACCAAAGACACTAACCTTACCCACCACATTCCCACGACCTATTGAACTCCTCACTTTACACTAAACCTATATATTTATATTGGGTGCAATGTACTTCTGCATGTGTGCCTAGGGGTGCTAATTGAGCGAGTCAGCTCGTGAGCATTTGGCGTTCGGCTTCACTCGACTCGACTCGACTCAAAACTCGATATTTAAATGCTTGATTCAAACTCGAATCCTACGAGTCGAGTTTGAACAAGGCAATGTTCGACTCGACTCGACTCGGTTATAACTCGAACTTGACTCGTAACTCGACTCAATAATATAATATAATAATATACATAATATCACTTACATACTCAAAATATAGTTAAAAATATAATAGGGGGATATAATTTTGCATTAAAATACACTTCTTTGGATTCTTCCCAGCCTCCAATTTCTAATCGTCTCTTTCCTTCACAATATCCAAAAAGTGCTTCCATGCATTATCGGCTTATCTAGTTAATAATTATCTATAAAAAAATATCACATAATTTTATGAAAAAGAAAAAATATTAATAGAGGACACACACTTATATTAAAAATTCCTTTCATCTTTGCTGAAAACATGATATGAAAAATACTTATATAAAAAAAGGAAAGCACTAAATATACCCAAAAAATAAATACCTAACAAATATACACAAAAAAATAATCAAGGACAAAAATTATATTTTATAAAAAAAATATCAAGAAATTTAAATTGGATTGATTTATTTTAATTGTATAGAATTTTATTAGATTTTTTAATATTTTATTTAGTATTTTTGGATTTATTTTATTATTATTGACTCGAGTCGGGAGCGAGTCAAATTTTATTTACAAAACTACCCTTACATTCATTTCCTCCCCAACTGACGCTAAAGCTTCACTTCGTCTTCTCTCCCGGCCTCTTCTTATAGCCGCGCAATGCCGCCTTCTTCCTCCTAGCCGCCTTCTTCGTCTGGCCGCCATCACCGTCGCTGCCGCCGCTGTGGCCGACTGACCGTAGCCATCATCTCCAACCACCTTCCCCGACCCATCACGTCCTCCTCCGCCCGGATAGCGGCCTGACTTCCTTGACCTTCCCAAAGTGCAAATCTTCCAACCGGCCGCCTTCTTCTTCTGGCCACCACCACCGCTGTGGCCGACCGGATCCTTCCTCTCCGACCACCTTCTTCTATCTATTGCAGCCCTCCGCCCGGACCGCAGCCTGAGTTTCCCGGCATTCCAGAAGTGCAATCTTCCTCCCAACCTTTCTCTTCTTCTGGTCGCCGCCACTGCGCCGCACTGCCGCCGCCACTGCCGCTGCTGCCGCCTCTGTGGCCGATCATAGTCATCATCTTCGACCAACTTCCCCACCCATCCCGTCCTCCTCACCCGGACAGCAGCCTGACTTGCCCAGCCTTCCCAAAGTGCAAATCTTTCAACCAGCCTCCTTTTTCTTCTGGCTGCTGCCGCCACATGCTGCTGCTGCTGCCGCTACCGCCACCGCTGTCTGCGACCGGACCCTTCATCTCCGACCACCTTCCCTGGTCCATCAAAGTCCTCCGCCTGGTTTGCAGGCTGTGTTTCTCGGCGTTCCTGAAGTGTAATCTGCATTTCTTCTGGCCCCCGCCATCGCTGCAGCCGCTGTGGCCAACCAGAGCCATCATCTCCGACCATAAAATAAATTTTATGATAATTAAAAATATACTATTATTTTATTTAATGTTCTATCATTGTCTTTTTATAACCCATAAGATGAAATATTTTTTATTATTTTTTTACATATGGGTATAAAATTAGACTTAGGTAATAAATAAAATAAAATGAATATTAATAGGTCTTTTTATTATTTTTTTCGCTGAAGGGCTGTGAGTTGATCGGCGCATCTATTATTGAGTGCTAATTTAATATTTTCTACTTTTTTTATAAAATAATTTTTTATAAAGATATTTTTCTAATGTTAATAGTAGAAAGCTAGTTGTGAGACATTTGAATATATTAGTTAGCAAACGCATTGACAATTAAATATGAAATACATGGTGGTCATAATACCTCGTATGAAATATGTTCGTGAGTAAATTAAATATATCAAGGGATCTACATCTAGAATGAAAGATTTTGACACTTCTTTAGCACATGTTGGCATATCAAGTAAAAGAGGGTTAAATTTGGATGTGCAAATTCGTTGGAATTCTACTTACTTAATGTTAAGATCTGCAAAAGAGGTAAAACTTGCTTTTAATCATCTAAAAGGTATAGATGAAAATTTTAAATGGTGCCCATCTGATATGGATTGGAATAAGTATGATGTGATTGAAGTCTTACTTGAAGTATTTTATCAAGCAACTAATGTTTTCTCTATGAGTAAGTATCTAACAGCAAATCTATTCTTTGCCGTACTTCAAAAAGTGAAGAGAAGTTAGATTACCTTCATGTTCATGGGCAAGGACATCTTTATTAAATGGTTGATAGAATGAAAGACAAATATGACAAGCAATTCGGCAGAAAACAGTTTAGTTCTAGCCATTGCATGTATGCTGGATCCAAGATATAAATTGGGAAGGGTTGAATTTGTTTTCCGCAAAATTTATCATTCTGAGTCAATTTTTCTAGCTGAAGTGAAAAGGGTTGAGGATGGTTTAAAAGGGGTATACAAATTCTATGAGAACAAATTGAGAAATAGTTTGCATCATGATTACTTTCCTGAAAATGAAAGTGGTGATTACTTTCTATGAGAACAAATTCTTGTGAGCAGTTCCATGTGAATAAATCAGACTTAGATGCATATCTTGAAGAACAAAGAATTAAAGTTAATCATGGAGCTCATTTTGATGTTTTGGATTATTAGAAAACTGCTTCATTGAAATATAAAACCTTAGGGGCCACGGCAAAGGATATTTTAGCAATTCTACTTTCTTCAGTACCGTCAGAATCTGCTTTTAGTACAGGTGGGAGAGTTATTAGTGACTATCGTAGCAATTTGAAACCAAACACAATTGAAGCTTTAATTTGTGCTCAAGATTGGCTACGCCGACGGTATTGTGAAGAGAGTGAAGATGAGGATGACAAGGACTCAAGGAATGATTTACATTGTATATTTTAGTCCTAAGCGCTTGCTATTTAATAGTGATTATTGCATTTCCTTATTTGTATTGTCATGATTGTATTTTTAAATTATTTCTATATTTTGATGTTATAATACTATTTATGAAGTAAGTTGAACAATGACTATATCCTAATTTTTATATTTAATTTTTCAGATCCAAAAGTGAAATAGTGTTCGTTAATATCAAATTCTATTGGTTTGTTTTGCATCACACATTCAAACAAAAGGTATGTCTAAAATTTTAATATCTACTTTTGATAGTTGTTAACTTGTTATGCCTTTGGTAGTTATTAAAAATATTATTCATAGGGGATGATAATAGAATACATTTATTACTTTTACAAAATTTGTTTATTTTTATTTAATGTAATATCTCACAATAAATGATATTTATTAAAAAAAATTTTCAGGATGAAGGTTGGATAAAAGTTGTCTAAATATGGATGAAGGCTACAAAATATAAACTTTTGATAGTTTTTTTTCAATTTTGGGTTTATAATTCTAAGCATTTTATTTTTTTGGAAACGTATACTATTGAATGGTGTCTTAGGTATTTTGTAAAAAAATAAAACATGGTTGAAGCTTGAAAAAACTTTTTATCATTAAGATAGTTTATATAGACTATTTATGTGAATTTCAATCTCTATAACTGAATATTTTTTTCCTAAACGAGTTACTTTCGACCTTAGGATCAAGTTGGTTTCGAGCTCCTAAACAAACTAGTTTCGAGCTCCTAAACAAACTAGTTTCGAGCTCCCAAACAAACTGGTTTCAAACTTCCAAACGAGCTGATTTCGAGCTCCCAATCGAGCTGGTATCGAATTCCTAAACGAGCTGATCTCGAGCTCATTAAAATTAAATAGTTTAAGCGTATTCGAGCTCGAGTTGATCTTGAACAGCTTAAAAAATATTCGAGTCGAATTTGAGCATATATGTTCAAAACTCATTCGATCTTGAGTTGAACACGAACGAGGTTCGAGTAATTCGAGTCGAGTTTGAGCATAAGCTGAGTTCGGTTCGCTCACTCATTTAGCAACCCTATGTCTGACAACTCAGTGGTCTAGTGGGGCCCACCTATGGGTATATGCAATATACAAATGGACGGAAAGCTCGGATTGAGACCGTCCAAAGTCGAAACTGATTCGAGTCCAAAAAAGACTCTTTAAGTGGGAATCGAGGCAAAATTGCGAAATGGGCCTCAAACCCTAAACTCAATCAAGCTAGGCCCACTAGGGCACGATCAAGTGAACCAAAATTTCTTTGCTACAAGCAAATGAACTACCCTAAAAATCCCAAACGAGTACTAAAAGCTACAGTGGCCCAGATCTAGGCCTAAAATCCTTGCTAACACATACAAACAACTCTATATGCCTCTGTATACACCGATAATTCATGCTCTTATCATCTGCATGCCGGTCATACTCAGCCACTGTAACATGCTCATACGACCATCTGAGCCTCATACTCATATTCTTAATATTGTTCTGGCTTGAACTGAACAATACTAAAATGGATAAAACCCTAAGCCAAAACTGGGGTTTTACAACCTCTCCTCCTTATAAAAATTACATCCTCGAAATTTCTTATATCAACTACAATTGGAGGACTCAACTAAAGATGCCATCTTGCTGACAAACCAGTAGGTCTCCCTTGAAAGCTAGCTGAACACGGTCCAAGCGTACCAACATGAATATAGATCTCTAAACGCTGACAAAGCTCACTAGCTCCTTACTATTCTAGCTGGACTAGCTCCTAAGGTCACTGCAAACTATGGGGAAAAACCTAAGCTCACCCCTAAGGGTCTACTAGGTAATGGAGTAGGTACTCTAGAGTACTGTAGGGTACTAGTCTGGACTAAATCGGGAAAAACTTTATCGATGCAAGGTATGCAGCCTAACATCTACCCATGTCCTTCTGATCCTCATCAATGCGATAGGTCAACTACGTGTACCTTCAGGGCACTTTGCTCTAGATCCTACGACTATTCTAAGGTGCCCTACGAGTTCTACTAGCTTATGGTGGACTCTAGTACTAGATAAGGTATATACTAATGAACTGTATGGCTCATTGTCACCAGTCTAAGTCAATCACTCAGGTGTTCCTATAAGAGGAACTAGACTGCTCACTAGGTCTTAGTTAACTCGGTCTCGAGTCAAATATCTCACTCTGTTCCATAATCGAATAAGAACAGTTGCTATGACTCTACTTGGTGCTACAACTCTCCTAACTATCTATAGAACCACTAACTACTGTTGAAGGGGCTCTTTGAGATGGAATGATGACGAGAACACCTGTATATGTAGAGCATGTCTCAAGGAGTATGAAAAGATACTCTACACGGTACTGTGGAGTTTGCATTTGATCTGTGGTAGGTGCGCTAGTCAATGTCTACTCTTCTCAACCATCTGGAAAAACAAATAGTAGGATTGATAAATCTAGAAAGGTAGTGTGAACATACTCAGGTCAAAGCTTGGCTTTGTCTTATATATCTGGTCACATGGAAAGAGACTGGATCTCTCCAAAAAAAGTAGTCATATTGCTCTAGGGCTCTAGCTAGAAAGTGTCTCATCCTCACATAGTCTGATATCATGTCTCACATTTGAAGGGGCTCTTTGTGATGGAATGATGACGAGAACACCTGTATACGTATAGCATGTCTTATGGAGTATGAAAAGATACTCTGCATGGTACTGTGGAGTTTGCATTTGATCTGTGGTAAGTGCGCTAGTCAATGTCCGCTCATCTCAACCATCTGGAAAAACAAATAGTAGGACTGATAAATCTAGAAAGGTAGTGTGAACATACTCAGGTCCAAGGTTGGTTTTGTCTTATATATCTGGTCACATGGAAAGAGACTGGATCTCTCGAAAAAAGTAGTCATATTGCTCTAGGGCTCTAGCTAGAAAGTTTCTCATCCTTACATAGTCTGATATCATGTCACTATCTATGGTGATGTAATGATATATGTCTAAGTCACAGTGGGGTAATAAAACTCTATATAGGATAATGGGTGACTCAAAAATATGGATAAGTCCATGGACATGTCTCTAAGATCCTCATTATTAGACTCCCCCATAGGTGGCCTACCTATGGAATAGCTAATCAATGTCGAGTCTAAGAGATAGCTCCTAAGTAGCTCTAGTTTAATCAACTAACAATAGGCATGTGTTTCTCGATACGGTACTAGTCACGCACTTCAAACGGATGAGGTTCAAATGACCCAAAGAACCACTCTCTCTTCTCGAGTCTACGAGGACTCAAAGTGAGGTTTGACATGTGTCTTGTCCGTTCTTCAATGGTGTGTGACATGCCGTCCCATACTGATTTGTAACACTAATCTTGACTCATAAGACTACTACTGTTGTGGTAGACTTTCAAGCAAAGCTGTCGATTAAGATGAGCATACACTAGTATCCCTCTATCTAGTCAGCGTGGTATGGTCTAACTAAAGTCATTATCTGTGTTGGTCCCAAGCTAGGGTGAAGTTGTCTCCTTCAGACTGGTTTGTCATTAGCTACCTATACTATAAGTCCTAAACAGCACCACAAAGGTACCTCTTATACTCAGGGCAAAGGCTCAATCCTATATCTCAAGGTAAGGACCTCATCTTGATGGTGAAGCACAAGGAAAATAAACTCTCCATAATGGACACTCACTCAATAAACCCATCATCTATGCCAAAATTCTAATAAGAGTCAAACTCCTTTTAATGGCTGGAGTCATTTTGCATGTCTTACCATTTACATGATCTATATACCCTGGTTGTGGGTCACATATATGTTGTCAAGCTTACTGAATAATCTGACCATTGTGGTCATCCCATATGGATATCATATTATCGTGTTCTCTAACTCTGTCAATATATATCCCTAAACGAGACACTAACACAGTCTAATGATCCCTATAAGACTGTCACTAACACTATCTTGCAATACACATCAGACCCATGGATGTCAGGTCAAGGAAATTCTATGCAAGATGGCTATTGAAGTCAATCCTATATCATCCTTTAAAATTCTCTTCAACTAACTTCCTCTAGTTCTAATATGTCGTGCTATATCTTGTCCTCAATCTTGACCCAACTCTACTCTGAATGCTAGGACATGTGGTCTCTGTTCAAAGCTAAGAATATCTTCAAGTAGTTGTCCTCCTACTTGGTCTTTACTTTCACTATAACTGCTCACTCAGATGGCGGCATTCCATAACAAATGATGGTTATGCATCACAGACGATGGTAATGCGCATTCGGTGGGTGGTTGTGCATCACGGTCGGCGGTTGGGCAACTTGGACGATGGTTGTGCATCATGGATTGCAGTTGTGCTAGTCAGACGGTGGTTGTGCTACTAATACGGTAGTTGAACTATCCAAGTGCTAATGCCTAATTCTGATCATGTACGTCATGAACCCAATACTGTCTCTGGCATGTTCATCTCCATGTGTTTGTCTCCCCAGAGGTAGCTACTATCAACTCGGCTCAAGTTATCTGACCATGCATGTCTGATTCGGAGGGTCTGGATCATAGTGGTGACACGTACTATGGTGATCGAATGCTGAGCCTATACTTATCTCCTGCAATCGAGGGGTGACAACTCCTACAAACACTGGTTTCCTTTCAATAGCCATCACAAATCTTGCCCTCATAGATCGAGTGACATCCGGTCAACCGTCTAACTCCGTAGAAAAAAAAATCTATCATCCTTAGTGTGTTCATCTCTAATAACTTTGTCTCACAAGGTATAGCATGTCCTAAGGAAGAACTAATGTCATGGCATGCGAAAGACTGGCAAGTGCTGCAATGTGGTTGCCAAAGTTCTTGGTATTTCCGGTCACCATCAAGCACAACTTCAACTAATTGAGCATGTGGACACTCTTAAGTCGTCCAAATCCTTGACACGATAAAAGGAAAGGCGTGTTTTTGGGCTTATCATAACTTTCCTGTGGGATCCACACTAGCATCCACTAAGATCATTATCTTATATCCATTTCATAATTTCTATTAACACTGAAACATACATTGCTCAGGTCTGACTAAGCAAAAATTTGATATACAGAGAAAATACCAAAGGAAATATCTGTTGGCTTGGCTAAGGACAGCTGGACACACTTGGCTAAAAAACAAACCCATCCATCTCAATCGACCAAGACATGGCTCTGGTACCAATTTGTAATACCTTGATTCTAGTTCACTTAAGAACCGAATCAGAACTATTGTGATCGAGTCAAGTCATGTTTAAAGTTGTCGGTCGGTACAATTGGATCGAAAAAATAGATCGAAATAACCCGCTTAGTGTTATGAGAATGAAAGAGATTATTAAATACTCGTCAAACACATCAAACATAAATAAAAGTAAGAAAGTAAATATCTGTGTTGAGTCCAAGTGTGCGGAGCGTTTGTCTGTCCTCCCACCAAAGTTGACTTAGGATTTGCATGACCAATATATATTATATGAAAACCATCAATAACAAATGTTACTGGTTTGAAAAATAACTAATACAATTTGGCAAATGGATATTCCACTATCGACAAAAACTTATTAAACTTTAAGATTGCATCACACTGGGCGGTAAGCAAACATACTTAACCAATTGCGGGCTCGCATGCACGACTCATGATCATATTCATACATACATACAATGCATACACGGTCACACCTTCCATATCACCCGCCATGGTACTCAAGTGGCAGAAGGAGCAATTAAGTTTGTGCCATAATTTTTGGAAATGCGCTGCATTACGCAGTACTCTCACACACCGCACTACTTCTGGGTTTGAAGGAGTACTAGTGTGATTTATACATATCTCCACACCGCTCACTCTCTTATTTGTGAAATCTGTAAAAAAATGCGTGTACTTATATAATAGGCTTAAGGAAGAGGCTTATATTATAAATTTTTGGAGCTTCAGTTCGAAGACCAATAAAGGGACTCATCCTTTTAGTTTTATTAAACATGAGTAGAAAACATGGGTAAATGACCCGACATCGGAGGGATCTGTAAAAAAACTACTGCCGATGCCGTCTTACGTATAAAACACGGTCAAACTCTACACGCAAGGAGTCAAGCAGAGAGGGATAGTCCTACAGACCCGTGGTCTAAGCTCCAAGCGTATCTGCACATCTATTCTAGTCATAAAATAATAACATTATATACTATATACATAAATGGCTAAATACAAGTAAATATTATATATATTTGTGTTAGTAATCTTATAAACAATTAAATAAATAAATACATAATTAGTCTAGAAAAAAAGTAAAAATTATTTAAGTTTAACTAATCATTAATAATAATAATATCATGGTCATCATTATAAAATACGTAATTAAATACAATTAAATAATAACATACACGTATGAACAAATAAATAAATATATACATGTACAATTTAGTAATGTAATAAGACTAATATTCAAATGTAAATACTATATTAACAATATCAAACAATCATGTAAACATTCATCATATATGATACAAATATAAATAATAATAAATTAATAAATAAAACTAATCATAAAATCCAATAATGCTGAATTATGTGAATATACATCTAAACTATTATGGGGGTTTTCGAATTACAAAAAATGGTCGGGAAATAGCCGAAAATGGACCGAAATGAGCTGAATCAGACTGAACCGAGCTGAACCAGACCAAACCAAGTTGAACAAACTCGGTATGGGTTAACTGAGAAATTGGGCTGGGTTGACTGGGTGGCATGACCTTGTTCACGACAGGTGGACTCGGACATGGTTGGCGGATTGGTAATCACAACCGAGCAGTGGATGCGGACGCGGTGGCGGATCACAAACTGGGCAAACGGGTTGGCTAGGGCGGTGGTGCAATTGCCGGAAAACGTGACAGAAGAGTGGCGGAGATTGCTGTCCGTCATCGATCGAAAGAGGGTAGGATGGGGTATGTCATAGGTGGTGGCGATCGGAGGAGTCCGGCCAAAGGCTAGCCGGAAATGGGCCGCATTGCCGCCGTGTGTGGCAACGTCGCTGGCAGTGATCACGACCGCAGCAGTGGCCGGTGTTGGTACCAAACTGTAGATAACGGTGAACTAGAAATTAGTGGGGCAGTCAGAAATCAAATTGAGAATGCTAGGTTGAGTGGAAGGCTTCAACTTTGCCATGTGGCACAATCTAAGGAATACATGTAGCTTCAATACAGTACCCAAAAATTAGAGTTTGGATGGCAATATAAATCTATTGTCTACAATACATGTAATATTTGTGATCACTGAATAGTAATTGTCTGGTAGGACAACCATTTGATTATGAAGATGTAAATTCATATTTACTTATATTAACCTTAATTAATTTTTTATTAAAATTATACATACTTAGTAGTTTTCTTGCTAACATGGAATTGTCTCTCGACAAAAATCTTGCATTGCCACTTGGGCTATGTCATTTCATTAACACTTCAACAATATTAAAAGTACACAAAAATCATATATATATATCTATATTATGAGTGAATAAAAATATTTATTTTCTAACTAAGAAATTGCAACTAGTGGTAAAATGATCTAATTTTAGAGATCAAACTCCAAGTAGATACTTCAAAGTGTCCTCACAAAATGGGAAAAGATTTTCTGGTGCCCCTAATACATATTTAGTCAGAGTTATTTTATAAAAACAAAAATAACTCATTTTCAAAGTATAATGTAAGTAACTAATTAAACATGATGGGTCTAAATCATCTCTTCAAAATATTTAACTAAAGTTGAAGATTTATATACGACCCCCACTAATAAATTAGATTTCATCCCACTGGGTATTGAAGGAGGGAGTAAATTGGCAGATCTCATATTCCAAAAACCTTTGATAATTGCATCCACATAATTTCATCACTCACAACTTAATCCATGTACGGTCTAACCAACTATTCAATACGGAACTAGGGTTTCTAATTGAGCGAGCTAGCTCGTGAGCATTTAGAATTCAGCTAGGCTTGACTCGACTCGAAACTTGATATTTTAATGCTCGAGCTCGATCTCAACTAGAACTCGAATCTTACGAGCAGAGCTTGAGCAAGGCCGTGTTTGACTCAACTCGACTCGGTTATAACTCAAACTCGACTCGATAAAATAATATAATAATATAGCCTTAAATATATATATATATATATACACACACACACAATATAATAATAAAGAAGTGAGATAGGTGAGATGGTAAGTATTCAAGTTGATGACCTCAAGGTTGTGTGTTCAATTCACATTGATTATATTTTTTAAGTGAGGTACTTATGACTTTTAATCGAGCCAGGATCGAGTTCCGGAAAATTAAACAGTTTAAGTGTATTCGAGCTTGAGTCGAACTCGAACACATAAAAAATATTTAAATTAAACTCGAACATGTATGTTCAAAACACGTTTGATCTCGAGTTGAGTTCGACCAAGTTTCGAACTATTTAAGCCGAGTTCGAATACAAGTTGAACTCGGCTCGCTTGCTCGTTTAGCACGCCTGTAAGGAACCATATTGACTTTGATACATCCATTCAATATGGGCCCAGGGGCAGACTTAATGCGAGACAGGCAAAAAGTCTCCCTAATTTTTAAGCCATTTTCTTTTGTCTGCTAATTCAAGGCCCATCAGACGTTCTAGCTACATATAGACCAGAAGCATAAACGAAATAATTTTTTTGGTGGCAACTAACTGCTACAGTAACCAGTACAGAGTCAGAAATTACGTTTATTTAGTTCATCAATGGCCTGCTTAAAGATCTTTAGTCCAAGTACAAGTTTTGTTACAGAATTTACCCCTATATATACACATTTTCAAGGACTTCACTTTTTAACCAATTAAGAAAGTTTGGTTAGCTTTAATTTTGGAAGAAAATGCTACAAGGACCAAGAGGAGGGTACAAATATATGTATATATAATATAATCTACAGCTAGCATGTTAATTAAATACTTAAACTGTACCTATACAATTCATAAGGAGGATACTCCCCACCAAAAGTAAACCCGTTTGGTTACATAAAGCTGGTCCACTTTAAGCAATGAATGTAAATGAGAAAATATCTCATCAAATGTCACTAAATGTGAACTTAATGCACAAGCTGATCTTGCAACTATATAAAGCTCAACATATGCAGCAGCTAGACACACAGTTTAGCCACTCATAATCCATTTATTATCACAAAAGAGAAAATGGTGGCAAGCAGGGGTATTCTTAGGGTTGCAAGCATCATATTATGTGTGCTTTTGCTTGCATGCAGCTGCTATGGAAAGTTCGACTGTGAACATGTCAGGGATGAATTGAAGCCATGCTATAAGTACATGCAGTACGGAGGATATCCTTCTGAAAAGTGTTGTGAAGAGCTTAAAGAGGAAGTGAAGCATTTCGACCACAACTACAAAGATTATGAGTACTTCTATTGTTGTATGAAACGAATTTATGAATCCTTCCCGCCTCCCCCACCTCCCCCACCTCCCCCGCCTCCCCCGCCTCCGGCGAAAAGAATGGAAGATCTTCTAAAGAAATGTGGCATAAAACCTCCTTACAAGATCCCCGGCCCGCCCTATCCAAAGTGCTACTAGTAATACTCTTAACTTCAATCTTTCTCCTGTCTTTATTTTTATCTCTTGTAAAACATTTTGCTTGCCCATGCATTATTTCTCATCATTATCTTGGATTCTTGGATAATATATATATTATGCATGTTAGGAAAAAAACATCAACCCCTCGCATGATAAACCATATATATAATTTCACTCTTTCCTCGGCCAGCATTACTATACCGTTCCAGAAACATGCATATAATCCTAAGTGTGATTTTGTAATTTGTTTTGCAGTGAAGACTAATACAGTATTGGTCGGTGATGGAGGATTTCATGAA
>JAURVB010009070.1:0-28657 GCA_033002965.1 Piper betle
CGGCGTCAGCTCGGTACACGTGTCCTGAAACACGACTCAACTCGAAAAAATAACGGTCAACCCGACCGGTTCTGAATATAAAACCCTAACTCGAATCGTGGGTTTTACAAACTGAGTCCAACCCAATTCGCCCAGTAGCTTGACTCGACTGAGTCAACTCGATATGACTTAGCCAACTTGCCCGTATGACTAGGGAAGCATTTTCAACTCATTTTTAGCCTATTTTCAGTAATTCGAGATGCCCCACATTAGTTAAGACAGATATTCACAAGTTTTGATGTTATTATTATTATTCTTTATTATTTATTTATTTATTCATTACTATTTATTTCTTATTATTTAAATAATTGTTGTATGTGATGAATGCTTGTATGATTATTATAATTATTGATGATGTATTTATTTTTTAATAATATCTTTGTTCATATTTATTTTATTGAATTAATTAACTAATTAACTATTAATTGTATATTTGCATGCTTTTAATTACTCATGTTTAGCCATATATTTAGTTAGTATTATTTATATTAGTATTGTTACTTATTATTTATTACTCTTCTTGATGTTACTTGTGTAAAACCCGTGACTTGAGTTAGGGTTTTATATTCTGAACCAATCAGTTCGACCATTATTTTTAGTGGGGTTAATTTTAGAACACGCGTACCGAGTCGAGGTTGGTCTTTTATTATGAACCATAAAAGTCATATGTGCCCAAGTATATAATGATAACATCAGTAAAACAACAGTTGAATGAGTTATTAGAATATATTAGAGTACGCCAGATTCTCTTTAATTTATTTTAATTAGATTATAGAATTATTTTTAAGTTGAATAACGTATTAGGGCACGTTACCGGAAGTTTGGGTGCGTTCTTAGTTATAGAGCATGTCATTGTTATGTTGTGATGTATATTATGTTTTATGGGATTTTCCCCTGTTTTTGTGGATTTGTTTTGGAATTATTACGAATTAGTATTATTTTTCTTGAGTTAGAGTCAAGTAAAGTTTTAATTATGAGACGAGAACTCGTTTTTCTCTTCGACCACTCGTTTTTCTCTTCGACCACTTGTTTTTCTCTCTGACCACTTGTTCTTCTCCCTGACCACTCGTTTTCTTCCCCTAACACCTTACGAGATGACTCCTAACCTTCTTCCCGACCACTCGTTTTCCCCCTGACACCTATTTATTCCAAACCTTTGATGCAATCACCATCTAGTCGCCACCATCCTCCTCACCCAACTCCCTTCTCCTTTTTCTCCCTTCCCTCTCCCCCGACGATCCTCACTCGAGCCGATCACAACCTTGTGATCGCATCGCGTGACTGGCAATTATGTATAGAATTTTATTTAATTTTATTTGATAATAAATTATTTTATGATTTTATTATGATGCAAATGGTATGATTGTAAATAGGTGTTGGTTTAAATTTAAATGCATGTTAACTGATGATAATAGTGAATTAGAGTTTGAATTTAACTGCATGTAAATAGATGTTGTCTTGTAAGGATTGATGAGGAGTGTAGCATTCATACATTATACTGGACGTTAGTATTTAGTCTTGTTGAGTAAAAACTCACCGCCTAGGCACGAGGACACGCTCAGAGCTTCTACCAGGTCAGTTTAGGAGTTGTTTTCTGTTTTACACTCTAATCCATTGTGTATTATTATATTACTTGTAGGATGAATTAAGTGGTATTTTATTGGATCCGTGTAATGACCCAGCCCAAAGTGCAACGTAATGGGGTTAAGTCATTTCTTTAAAATGGGTACCCTGAAAATTAAAGATCTATAGTCCATTCCCACTTATAAATAAGATCTTCTCCCAGTAGGTATTAGATGTAGGACTAAGTTGAGGGATCTTACAATCCACCCACCTTAGGGAATTTCATCCCCGGAATGCCTATACTTGGCCCGTTGCCAGCCCCAGCCCATGACCTTTCTGGCCCGTGACCGGTAGCCTTAGCCAATGTTCCTAATCTAGCCCACCATCTAACACGGAACCAGGTCGGCTCTGATACCATTTGTAACGATCCTGCCCAAAGTGCAACGTAATGGGCTAAGTCATTTCTTTAAAATGGGTACCTCGAAAGTTAAAGATCTATAGTCTATTCCCACTTATAAACAGGATCTTCTCCCAATAGGTATTAGATGTAGGACTAAGTTGAGGGATCTCACAATCCGATTTAACTCGGGCCATTTAATTAACTAGTTTTTCGGATTAGTAACCCTCGAGGATGAGATCCTTGAGTATGTTTTCGAAAACAAGATTCACAATAAGTTGCCTTCAGGCCTATTATATAAATCCCTTCCCAAACCAATATATAATTTTATCGAGTTTTTATTGAGATGAGAGATGGGAAAATCGACTCCCACGTACCATGAGCAGGTGCACGTGTCAGCCAAAGCAGGCTCTGGATTAGTGAACGGGCTCTTCCAAACCCGAGGGATCCTGACAACTCCCGTTTTGACTTCCTCACACCCAGAGAAACATGAATGTTTACGTGTACTGTTTAGTACAGCGCATGTCCAGACTTGTAGTTCAAAGGGTACTAAAGGTGACTACCTGAGAGTTTTCGGTCATCGTGCTCAAGGCGAGGAGAATTGTGGAGGAAAGAAGAGGGCTTAGGATATACTAGTAGTCCCGAGGGACCAGAAAATGAAAAAGGAAATGCCGAGAGAGGCATCAGCAGCAATAGAGCAGTAAGTTTAGGATGCTACCATGTAACACCTCAAATCCGGTTCACACTCGTGAACCAAACCGGCATGTTACAGGCCCCAGTTAGGTCGGCTAACCCGAACCTAACTCGTGCGGATCCAATCTCCGCGTCTTAATATGAAGATCCAACTTGCTATATGTATGTATGAATGTATAAAACCCTAACAAGATATTACATAGATGACATGCAACAAATTTTCACACCAACACACTTACAATCAAAATTAGTAAAAATTCTAAAACGAAAGGGACAGAATTTCCACTAAAAATGCAATTAGGGGCCACCCTGTCAAAATCATATAATCAAACATATATACGCATAGCAACACTAGCATTCACACATACTTCTAAACTACTATATTCATCATTCTCTGAACTTTGGGTCCTAACCCATCACACTTTTGTTGCACTACTCTGATCATTTCATTTCATGTCATTGTCATGCCTCAAATATTTAATCATAACATGTTTATAAAATAACATCATAAATAAAATATCAAACATTCAATCACCCAATGTGTATGTGCAGAAGACCTTATTGCTCCTCCATCATGGCCGGCACATCCATCTCGTGCTTATCACCTACATATATATAGGAAAAATGTCAGTAACAAGCGTTACTAGTCCTTAAAGAAAATAACTATAATAAACTGGCTATGAGAGCAAACTCTCATATGAAAGAAAACAACATATACTTCACGTGAACACTCTGAAGGGCACCACTGAGGAGCCACTGGGCTGCAGACCCGGTAGCATCCCGAACTTACTAATCTGCTGCTAGCACTGTGCCGCTCTTGGCACTTCTTTTTCAGTACTTCTCGTGAAACTTTATCCTAAGCCCTCTCCTTACCTCCATATTTCTCCTGACCTTGAGCACGAAGGTCGAGTACTCTCAAGCAGTCACCTTTAGTACCCTTTGAACCATAAGTCCGGACATGCGCTGTACTAAACAGTACCCGTAAACCTCCACGTTCTCTGGGTGTGAGGAACTCAAACGCGGAGTTGTCAGGATTCCCCGGGAATGGAACAGTCCGCTGGCACTAATCCAGAGCCCGCTTTGACTGTCACGACATCCTCTGCATGGTACGTGCAGTCGATTTCTCCATCTCTCGTCTCACTGAAAACGCGAAAACTATATATATATATAGGCTTGGGTAGGGAGTTATATAATAGGCCCGAAGGCAACTTTTGGTGGATCTTGTTTTCGAAATCAACCTTGAGGGATCTCATCCACGAGGGGTTATTAATCCGAAAAATGTTCAGTTAAATGGCCCGAGTTAAGTGGGATCCGATAAAACGCCACTTAACCCGTCCTGCAGACAATAAATCAAACATACAATAGAAAAGATTATAAAAATCAGAGAGAAGTCTTAACGGACCTGATAGAAGCTCCAAGCGTGTCATCGCGCCTAGGCGGCGAGCTCCTACTCCGTACCTACACATCAAAACTAAATACTAACGCATGCTAACTAAATGATGCATCAAATCCAACATGACCATCACACCACAATACAAACATCAACCATTACAATCAACAATTATAAATGTAAAAATAATTCCAACTTATCCTATTAACACCTAATTCATTATACTTCCTACGTTACGTTGTACTCGATTATCATACTCATCTACTTTACATCATTAGCACATTTAACCTTTATTCCTTGTTAATCACATCATGCACATGTTTACTTCATTCATAATCGTAACATTCATCATAATAATTAATCAACCCTAGCATGTTATGCTAACAATTATCATCAATTTTAAATAAATCAATCGGAGGTAATTATACCTCACGTTGTCGACAATCGGCGACTGTTAGGGTTCCGTCTCGTGTCTCGGAACTCAAATTCGGCGCTCATCGGCGTCCAAAGCTCGATCGGGCTTGACTGGGTGAGCCCCACGGAAGATCCGGTGAATTCCAGTGAATTCCAAAAATTCTGATTTTTCGGCAGCTGCTGGCGATTTTCCGGCGGCTTCTGGTGGTTTTCCGGCGACAATCGCCGGCGGCGTCTATTGGTCGGAAAGTAGTCGTGTTGGGTACCCTTGGAACCGGCTCGGTGAGCCTGACTCATCTATGAGGTCGATGCGGCCAACGGAGGTGGCAGCTCGCAGGAAAATGCATAAAACAGAGTCGGCGGTGATGGTGGCTAGATCCAGCCGTCCACGACGGCGATGGCCTCTATTCCGGTCCGGGAAGGTCGCTGGAAGGCTGAGGGTGCTGAGGCGACCGACCGATCGCGGCCGCGCAAGTCACCGGCGGCGGAATCAGCGACAGAAGTGCAACGCGGGCGCGGAGTCGCGACGTGGCTTCCTGGCGTCGCGGCGTTGCGATGGGGGCCGGTCCTGGTCGGGGCAGCACAGGCACGTCGTCGTGGGGCTAGGCGGAGACTATCGACGACCGAGCGGCGGCGGCAACGCGCACAAGGGCGGCATCGGGCGAGGGTTTGGGGAAGAAAAGAAGGGTGTGAGGGTGTGCGGTGGCAAAGTCGTAAATATTATTTAACTCGTCCCCGACTCGAGACAAAAAATAATATTTAAGTCGTAAAAAAATTCCAAAAAATATGGGAAAAATCCCATAAAATCAAACAACACCAAAAAATCATAATGATATGCTCTAGAACTATCAACCCACCCAAAATGCCCGTAACGCGTCCTAACGCGGGTAACGACCTAAAACTAATTCTACGATCCATTATATATCATAATAAAAAAAATGAACTGTATACTCTCATATATTCTGATAACTCAATCTTTTCTGCTGTGTTCATGAAGTTATCATCATATAATTGGGTACACATGACCCTCATGGCTCATACACGAGACCGGCGTCGGCTCAGTACACGTGTTCTAAAACTGACTCGACTCGAAAATAACGGTCGAACCAACCGGTTCTGAATATAAAACCCTGACTCGAATCGTGGGTTTTACATACCAGGTCTATAGCCTAGTGGCTCCTTAGTAGGCGCCCTTAGAGAATTCACGAGAAGTATATAAATACTTTCTTTCATATGAGAGTTTACTCTCATAGCCAGTTTAATATTAGTTATAATTTTGGACCAGTAATGTAAAACCCGTGATTCGAGTCAGGGTTTTACGTTACCGAACCAGTCGGTTCGATCGTTGGTTCGAGTCGAGTCGGTTTCATGAATCGCGTGCTGAGTCGAGACCAGCCGTGAGTTATGAGCGATGAGAGTCAGGTGTACCTGAATATATGATGATAACGTCGAGAAGATGGTGAGATACGAGTTATCTGAATATATGAAAGTATGCAGTATTTTTTCTTTTTATATGTTTGATCGTAGAAATAATTTTAGGGCCGAATGACGAATTAGGACGCGTTGGATTATATTCGGGTGGGTTATTAGTTATAGAGCATGTCATTTGGATGTTGTTGTGTTTGTTTTATTTTATGTGATTTTTCCATATTTTTCTAGATTTTTTTAGAATTTATTACGAACTAGTTATTATTTTGACTCGAGTAGGAATCGAGTCAACACTTATTTACGAAACTGCCACTGGTGTACATCTTCTCCACCCCCGACCTTTTCTCCCCCACATCCAAAACCCTAGCTGCCGCCGCCCCTGTTCGCGCGCCGCCGCCACCACGGCCGACGCCGCCTGGCCGCCGATCGACGCCGCCCCGCCCCGCCGTGTCGTCGCCGTGTCGCCCCGCCCAATCCCGGCCACCGTCGCGCCGCCACGACGCCGGAATCGCCCCGCGAACCGCAGACGCGCCGCCCACTGATTCCGCCGCCGTCCGGGCCGCGCCACCGCCGCTGTGACCCCGACGACCACCCCCTCGCCGTCGCCGACGTTTCCCCCATCGTCCCGACCACCGTCGAGGCCGGCCGGAGCCTCGATCGAAGAACGCCGCCACCGCCGCCCATTTTCGACGCCGCCGTCGACGGCCATCGCCGCCTCGGCTACCCTGTTTGACACCACCATTGGACCGAGCTCGTCGAGCTGGTGCCGATAGACCCCCTGATTGCCCCGTCCCAAATCATCGCCGGAAAACCGTCGGAATCCGCCGGAAAACCGCCGACACTCGCCGGAAAACCGCCGGAACCGCCGGAAATTGGATTTGTGGGAAATTCGCCGGATCATCCGCCGAACGCACCCGGTCCAATCTGATCGGACTTCGGACGCCGCTAGGTGCCGAATTCGAGTTTCGAGCCACGAAACGGAAACCCTAGCCGTCGCCGATTTTCGACGACGCGAGGTATAATTTATTTTAATTTAATTATTTGAAAGTTTTGATTATTAGAATTGCATGCTAGGATTGGTGAATTGTGTGTTATAATAATATATATAAATGTAGATTTGATTAAGGATAAAAATATGAAATTTGTTTGATTGTGTGGTGTTAAAAATAGAAGTTATGAAACTAATTAGGGTTATTAAGTAATAATCATGATCTAATCAAACTAGCTTAAGTAGACTCGCTAGAATTGATATAGGTTGATGTGTGTTGATTGACGTGTGATTGTGTTGATTGTGTGTGTATGCTATAGGATATGTGATTCATCATGCGGGCGTTAGTTTTTAGCTTGATTGTGTAGGTACGGTGTAGGAGCTCGCCGCCTAGGCGCGTGGACCCGTTTGGAGCTTCTACCAGGTCCGTTTAGGACTCGTTCTCTGATTTACGCTACTCTCTTGTGTATTTGATTTATTATGTGCAGGACGAGTTAAGTGGCGTTTTATCGAATCCCACTTAACTCGGGCCATTTAGCCAACGATTTTCCGGATTAATAACCCTCGAGGATGAGATCCCTCGAGTTTGTTTTCGAACTTCAGATCCAGCTCACGTTGCCTTCGGGCCTATTGTATAAATCCCAACCCAGACCTATATATATGTATAGTTTTCGTGTTTTGGTGAGAGACTGAATGAGGGAAATCCGACTACCGTGCTACGCGAGCGGGCACGTGTGTGTCGACAGTGGGCTCTGGAATGGTGTGCAGGCCGTTTCATTCCCGAGGGATCCTGACAACTCCACCTTTGAGTTCCTCAAACCCGGAGAAGTGTGGAGGTTCACGGGTACTGCATTGCAGCGCATGTCTAGACTTGTGGTTTCAAAGGGTACTGAAGGCGACTGCCTGAGAGTACTCGGCCTTCGTGCTCAAGGCCAGGAGTAATATGGAAGGTGCAGAGGGCGGAAAGGAATGAGATTTGACGCGAGAAGCAATAGAGAAATGGCCGAGGCATGAGAATGTGAAAGATAGGGGGACGCTGTCGACCCGATGGCGACGGCTCCCGTATGTGCCCTGATGAGAGTTCTTGAGGAAGTATATGGTTTTGATTCAACAGGAGAGTTTGCTCTCCTGTGCCAGATTGATATTAGTTATTTTCCGGGCCGGTAACACTCGTTACTGACGGTTTTTCTATATATATGTAGGTGAGGAATGCGAGCGATGAAAGCTGTCGGGACTGCGGAGGAGCAGCACGGAACCGCGCACACATGTACCTGCCGCGTGTAATGTATAATAATGATGTGTTAATGCTACGTGAATGATAATTTGGATGTGTTTGTTTAGATAAATTGCTTGATATGAAATGAATGGATAAATGTGAATGAGTAGTGAGTTTGGAGTTTAGACTCGGCTCAGGTAAAAAGAATGAGATAATGATTGTATGTCACGGTAGATTATTATGTGTTATCGTATTTTTATAAAATAGTATATATTTTCTTTTGGTTTCGCATTTGTTGTTTTGCCTTATTTTTGCTTGTACATCATAGCATGCATGTAGGACTCCGTTAGAACCCACGCATCCCATCCATGCATTTCATGTTTGCATCTCCATCTTAAAACGCCGAGAGTAGATCCTGGACGGCTTAACCGAACCCAGTAGATTAGCGAACGGTTCGGTCGCCGGTGACATTCCCGGGTCGGTTCGCGGGTGAGCCGAAACGGGGTGTTACAAGTAATACTCGTTACTGACGTATTTTTATAATATATGTAAGTGATGATCATGAGTAGAATGAGCTAGCCTGGACAAATGAGTAGTAACGTCTCTTGCATACATGCTTGTCAGATGATAACATGTTTAATATTTTGAGGATGATATAATGAAATACAATACATGGTGATGTGGTGTGATATGATGTATGTTGCAGTAGAAAGATTGTTAACGATGACATGTTAATAAATGTATTTAGACATTGAATAAGTACAACAAGTAAGTCAAGACCCAGAATTTATGAGAAATGTGAATAGAATGTACTGGTGGGTTGAGACCCAAGCTTCAGAATGATTATACAGCAGATTAGATAGTTGTGTGAATGAAAATGTATGATATATATATATATATATATATATATATATATATATAGACACACACACACACATGTATACATGTTGATTTAACAGGGTGGCCCTTAATTGTACTTTTGCGGGAAACTCAGTCCATCTTATTTTACGAATCTCATTGATTTTCATCGTAATTATTTGGTATGTGAATTGGTTGACATGTCATCAATATAGTAGCATGTTAGGGTTCTTTTTTGGATTCATCTATGCATAGCGATTGACATCTTCTAACTTAAGACGTCGAGAGTAGTTCTACAGGAGTTGGGTTCAGGTTAGCCTACCTAACCAAAACCAGTGACATTCCAGTTTGGTTCCCGAGCATGAACCGGATTTGGGGTGTTACAACTTACCCACTATTATTTTTAGTATTGTTCTTTTCTTCATTTATCTTATTTTATTCATTTATTTGTTTATTGATGGTGTGTTCCTCGTTTTGTGTGCCATATATTTAGTTGTGGATCTGTTTAACATGATCCTTTGTTGTGATGTTATTATTGATGTAAGCACACACCACAATCATGCGTCATATAAAATTGTCAATCTTTTACTTAGTAGTGTATTTATATGTAAATTCCAGAGTCCAAGCTCATCGTAGATGTACCGATGCACTTGGAGCTTGGACTACAGGTTCGTTAGGACTTTTCTTAGATTTACCTCTTTATTCTATTGTGGATTTAATTTTCAAATCATAGGACGTGTTAAGTAGCTATTTTATCGGACCCCACTTAACATGAGCTATCTATATGTATTTTACTTTTGTAATTAATAACCCTCGATGATGAGATCCTAGAATTATTTTCGAAATTAGTTCCACCCAAGTTGCCTTTGGGCCTACTTATATGATTCCCTTCCCAACCTTATATATAGTTTTATCTAGTTTTTAGTAAGCTAAGAATTGGTATATTTAACCTCGTGTATACCATGCATGGGCGCATACGTAGGTTGTAGCTGCATTAATGAGAGGGTTGTTCCATTCCTGAAGGATCTTGACATTTTCACGTCTTGAGCTTCCTCACACCCGGAGAGGAATAGAGTAACTATGTACTGTTGTGTACAATGTATGTCAAAACTTGTTGTATCAAAGGATCCTGAAGGCGATTATCTTAGAGTACTCGGCCATTTTGTTATTGGTCAAGCGTTATATGGAGGTTTAGAGAGGGCTTAGGTTGTTTTTTCCTGAGAGGGGGACTAGTTATTGTCGAGAGAGGCATTTGCTAAGAATAGCATAGCACCAGTTTAGTTTGAGATGCTATCAAGCCTACAATTTGATGACTCCTCAGTAGATAGTTTTTCTTTCCTCGTGGAAATCAATTTTTGCTTACTAGTTTGTACTAGTTTTTTTCTAGATCAGTAACATTTATCACTAATGTTTTTCTTATTATGTATGTAGGTCTTGTGTTCTTGTGTATTGCGTTGACTTTGGTGGAATGACAGGTAGATGTTACATACATTGTGCTCAATGTGCCATTGTTTTCTTTCATGTTTTTATACATGTTTGGTGCATTTTCATGTATATTTAGTAATGTCTTCCATTTTTAAAATGCTAAGAGGCTTGTTTTGATCCAATAATCATTCGAGTCTTAAAGATTAATTGATTTAGACATGACTCAACTCGATCGTAATAGTTCTAATTTAGTTTTTCTGTGAACCAAAATTAGGGTGTTACATTTGCGGCCATGACATGGGTCGAGGGTGGTTTCAAAAGTTCAGCCTTGAAGAGGGAAGCTATCTAGGGTGATGGTCTGTAACACCCCAAATCCGGTTCACACTCGTGAACCGAACCGGCATGTTACTAGGCCCCGGTTAGGTTGGCTAACCCGAACCTAACTCATACGGATCCAATCTCGGCGTCTTAAGATGTAGATACGACTTGTCATGCATGGATAAATTCATAAAACCCTAACATGATACTACATGGATGACATGCAACCTAAATTTCACACCAAACAATTACAATCAAAATTAGTAAAAATTCTAAAATGAAAGGGACAGAATTTCCCCTAAAAATACAATTAGGGGCCACCCTGTCAAAATCGTATATTTCAAACATATATACGTATAGCAACAATAGCATTCACACATACTTCTAATCTATTATATTCATCATTCTCTGAACTTTGGGTCCTAACCCATCACGCTTCCGCTGCGCTACTCTGATCATTTCACATTCTATCATGTCTCATGCATTTGAACATGTCATTCACAATATAATAACATAATAACACAAATTAAACATTCAGAAATCTAACATGTGTGTGTACAAGACCTCATTGCTCCTCCGTCCAAGCTGGCTCCTCCAACTCGTGATTATTACCTACATATAGTATAAAAACACGTCAGTAACAAGTGTTACTGGTCCGGAAAATAAAATAACTATAACAAGCTGGCTATGAGAGCAAACTCTCATATGAAAGAAAACCATATACTTCCTCAAGAACACTCTGAAGGGCACTACTGAGGAGCCACTGGGCTGCAGACCCGGTAGCATCCCGAACTAACTGATCTGCTGCTGGTACTGTGCCGCTCTCGGCACTTCTTTTTCAGTACTTCTCATGAAACTTTATCCTAAGCCCTCTCCTTACCTCCATATTTCTCCTGGCCTTGAGCACGAAGGCCGAGTACTCTCAGGCAGTCGCCTTTAGTACCCTTTGAACCACAAGTCCGGACATGCGCTGTACTAAACAGTACCCGTAAACCTCCACGTTCTCCGGGTGTGAGGAACTCAAACGCGGAGTTGTCAGGATCCCTCGGGAATGGAACAGTCCGCTGGCACTAATCCAGAGCCCGCTTTGACTGTCACGGCATCCTCTGCATGGTACGTGCAGTCGATTTCTCCATCTCTCGTCTCACTGAAAACGCGAAAACTACATATATATAGGGCTGGGTAGGGATTTATATAATAGGCCCGAAGGCAACTTGTGGTGGATCTTGTTTTCGAAATCATCCTCGAGGGATCTCATCCTCGAGGGGTTATTAATCCGGAAAATGTTCGATTAAATGGCCCGAGTTAAGTGGGATCCGATAAAACGCCACTTAACCCGTCCTGCAGACAATAAATCAAACATACAATAGAAAAGAGTAAATCAGACGAGTCCTAAACGGACCTGGTAGAAGCTCCAAGCGTGTCATCGCGCCTAGGCGGCGAGCTCCTACTCCGTACCTACACATCAAAACTAAATACTAACGCCCACTAACTACATGATGCATCGAAATCAATGAATCACACACAATGCAACCACGAGATCATCCATCAAAATAACAATCAGATAATTATAAGAGTAAATAATCCTAACTCAAACTATTCATACCATATTTTATTCTGTTCTTCTAAGTTGCATCGTACTAGATTAACATGCTCATACACAATTCATCTCATTAGATCACTTACTTCATTAACTAATAATCTCATCATGCACATCTTTACTTTATTCATGGTCAAGACATTAATCATGATAATTAATCAACCCTAGCATGCTATGTTAACAATTATCATCAATTTTAAATAAATCAATCGGAGGTAATTATACCTCACATCGTCGGCAATCGGCGACGGCTAAGGTTCCGTCGCGCGTCTCGGAGCTCAAATTTGGCGCTCATCGGCGTCCGAAGCTCGATCAGGCTCCACTGGGTGAGCCCCGCGGAAGATCCGGTGAATTCCGACGAATCCCAGAAATTCCGATTTTTCCGGCGGTTTTCCGGCAGCTACTTGCGGTTTTCCGGCGACTTCCTGTAACACCCCATTTCGGTTCACCCGCGAACCGACCCGGGAATGTCACCGGCGACCGAACCGTTCGCTAATCTACTGGGTTCGGTTAAGCCGTCCAGGATCTACTCTCGGCGTTTTAAGATGGAGATGCAAACATGAAATGCATGGATGGGATGCGTGGGTTCTAACGGAGTCCTACATGCATGCTATGATGTACAAGCAAAATAAGGCAAAACAACAAATGCGAAACCAAAAGAAAATATATACTATTTTATAAAAATACGATAACACATAATAATCTACCGTGACATACAATCATTATCTCATTCTTTTTACCTGAGCCGAGTCTAAACTCCAAGGCTCCCTACTCATTCATATTTATCAGTTCGTTTCATAACAAGTAATTCACTCAAGCAAACACATCAAAATTATCATTCACGTAGCAATAACACACCGTCATTATAGATTACACGCGGCAGGTACATGTGTGCGCGGTTCCGTGCTGCTCCTCCGCAGTCCCGACAGCTTTCATCGCTCGTATTTCTCACCTACATATATATAGAAAAACCGTCAGTAACGAGTGTTACCGGCCCGGAAAATAACTAATATCAATCTGGCACAGGAGAGCAAACTCTCCTGTTGAAAGAAAACCATATACTTCCTCAAGAACTCTCATCAGGGCACATACGGGAGCCGTCGCCCTCGGGTCGACAGCGTCCCCCTATCTTTCACATTCTCATGCCTCGGCCATTTCTCTATTGCTTCTCGCGTCAAATCTCATTCCTTTCCGCCCTCTGCACCTTCCATATTACTCCTGGCCTTGAGCACGAAGGCCGAGTACTCTCAGGCAGTCGCCTTCAGTACCCTTTGAAACCACAAGTCTAGACATGCGCTGCAATGCAGTACCCGTGAACCTCCACACTTCTCCGGGTTTGAGGAACTCAAAGGTGGAGTTGTCAGGATCCCTCGGGAATGAAACGGCCCGCACACCATTCCAGAGCCCACTGTCGACACACACGTGCCCGCTCGCGTAGCACGGTGGTCGGATTTCCCTCATTCAGTCTCTCACAAAAACACGAAAACTATACATATATATATAGGTCTGGGTTGGGATTTATACAATAGGCCCGAAGGCAACGTGAGCTGGATCTGAAGTTCGAAAACAAACTCGAGGGATCTCATCCTCGAGGGTTATTAATCCGGAAAATCGTTGGCTAAATGGCCCGAGTTAAGTGGGATTCGATAAAACGCCACGTAACTCGTCCTGCACATAATAAATCAAATACACAAGAGAGTAGCGTAAATCGGAGAACGAGTCCTAAACGGACCTGGTAGAAGCTCCAAACGGGTCCACGCGCCTAGGCGGCGAGCTCCTACACCGTACCTACACAATCAAACTAAATACTAACGCCCGCATGATGAATCACACATCCTATAGCATGCACGCACAATCAACACAATCACACATCAATCAACACACATTAACCTATATCAATTCTAGCAAGTCTACTTAGGCTAGTTTGCATTAGATCATGATCATTACCTAATAACCCTAATTAGTTTCATAACTTCTATTTTTTTAACACCACACAATTCCACAAATTTCATATTTTATTCTAAATCAAATCCACATTTATATAAGTAATTACAATGCACAATTCATCAATCATAGCATGCAAATTCTAATAATCAATACTTTCAATTAATTAAGTTAAAATAAATTATACCTCGCGTCGTCGAAAATCGGCGACGGCTAGGGTTTCCGTTTCGCGGCTCGAAACTCGAATTCGGCACCTAGCGGCGTCCGAAGTCCGATCAGATTGGACTGGGTGCGTTCGGCGGATGACCCGGCGAATTTCCCACGAATCCAATTTTCCGGCGGTTCCGGCGGTTTTCCGGCGAGTGTCGGCGGTTTTCCGGCGGATTCCGACGGTTTTCCGGCAAGGATTCGGGACGGGGCAATCAGGGGGTCTATCGGCACCAGCTCGACGAGCTTGGTCCGATGGCGGTGTCAAACAGAGCAACCGAGGCGGCGATGGCCGTCGGCGGCGGCGTTGAAAACGGGCGGCGGCGGCGGTGTGCTCCGATCGGGGCTCCGGCCGGCCTCGACGGCGGTCGGGAGGATGGGGGAAATGTCGGCGACGGCGAGAGGGTGCTCGTCAGGGTCACACCGGCGGCGGAGCGGCCCGGACGGCGGCGGAATCCGGCCCGAAGTGGCGGCGGCCGAGGTGGTTTCGTGGGGCGATTCCGGCGTCGTGGCGGCGAGACGGTGGCCGGGGTGGGTCGTGGCGGCACGGCGACGGCACGACGGGGCGGGGCGGCGTCGATCGGCGGCAGCACGGCGTCGGCGGCGGCGGCAGCGGCAACGACGCAGCAAGGCGGCGGCGAGGGTTTGGGTGAAAGAAGGGTCGGGAGGGAGAAAAATGCGTGTAGATGGCAGTTTCGTAAATTAAGTACTTGACTCGATTCCGACTCGAGTCAATAATAATAACTAGTCTCGTAATAAATTCTAAAAAATCTAAAAAAATATGGGAAAAATCCCATAAAATAAAACAAACACAACAACATCCAAATGACATGCTCTATAACTAATAACCCACCCGAATATAATCCAACGCGTCCTAACGCGTTATTCGGCCTAAAACTATTTCTTCGATCAAACATATAAAAAGAAAAAAATACTGCATACTTTCATATATTCTGATAACTCATTTCTCACCATCTTCTCGACGTTATCATCATATATTCAGGTACACCTGACTCTCATCGCTCATAAATCACGGCTGGTCTCGACTCAGCACGCGGTTCATGAAACTGACTCGACTCGAACCAACGGTCGAACCGACTGGTTCGGTAACGTAAAACCCTGACTCGAATCACGGGTTTTACACTTCCGGTGGTTTTCCGGAAACAATCGCCGGCGGCGTCTAATAGTCGGAAAGGGGTCGTGTTGGGTACCCTCGGAACCGGCTCGGCGACCCCGACTCATCTACGAGGTCGACGCGGCCAACGGAGGTGGTGGCTCGCCGGAAAATGACTAAAACAGGGCCGCGACATTGGGTCGCTAAATCCGGCCGGCCAGGGTGGCGATGCCCCCCGTTCCGGTCGGGGAAGGTCGCTGGAAGGCTGAGGGTGCTGAGGCGAGTGACCGATCGCGGCGGTGCTGGTCGCCGAAGACAAAATCGGTGACGGAAGCGCAACGCGGGTGCGGCGTCGCGGCGTGGCTTCCTCGCGTCGCGGCCGTCCGACTGGGGCTGGACCTGGTCGGGGCAGCACGGCAACGGCGTCGCCGAGCTGGGCGGCGTCGGTCGACGGCCGGGCGGCGCCGACAGCGGCGGCGGTGGCGCGCGAACAGGGGCGGCGCGGCACAAGGGTTTGGGCGTGGGGGAGAAAAGGTCGGGGTGTGTGTGGTGGCAAACTCGTAAATATTACTTGACTCGTCTCCGGCTCGAGTCAAGTATAATAACTAAGTCGTATTAAATCCTAAAAAATTCATAAAAATTGGGAAAAATCCCGTAAAATCAAACAACACCACAACATTATAATGATATGCTCTATGACTAACAACCCACCCAGACTGCCCGAACGCATCCTAACGCGGTAACGGCCTAATACTAATTCTACGATCCACTATATGTAAAAATAATTAAAAAAATGACTGGCATACTCTCATATATCTGATAACTCATTCTGTTCTGCTGTGTTCATGACGTTATCATCATATACTTGGGTACGCATGACCCTCATAGCTCATACACGCGACTAGCATCGGCTCGGTACACGTGTCCTGAAACTGACTCAACTCGAAAAAATAACGGTCGACCTGACCGGTTCTGAATATAAAACCCTAACTCGAATCGTGGGTTTTACATGGTCGGTAGTGTTTGGCCAACAAATGACCGAAAAATGGCCGAAAGGAGACAAAAATGCCATTAGGAAAGTGTGAGTCATCGGTGGTGATTGCGGCCATAGCAAAGGTCGGGCCTGGCCTCAAAAGGATGATATCAGCGAGAGTAAGCTCTTTGGGTGGTTTGTCTTACCGAAGGAGGTTTGATCAATGGTGATTGTGGTGAGAAGCGACCAAGAAAATGACCTTGCAAGTGACTACTACAGACAAAACTAGTGCTAGACCTGGGCCTGGATTGATAGAGGGCTACATGGTGGACACAATGGTATCAGTTCGGTGGCCAGCGGCAATCCAAAGACTCGCCGGTGGCTGCCCAATGTGGCGGTGGCACTATGGTGGAAAAACTTTGAAAATGTGGAAGCTAGGGCTGATATGGCAAAACCAAATCTTGTCATGTGGTACGATTTGAATGTCCAACAACTCACAAGCCTATTGTGGTCCATTTAGGGTATATACAATATAATATATATATATATATTGACATAAGCTAAATGAGTCTTGAAACCCTAAACTCGATTAGGCCCACATGGGCATTCTATTAGTCAAAAATCTCTATTATGCATGCAAAATAGGTACCCTAAAAAAGCCCAAACAAATACTAAACGTTGCAACAACCTAGATTTGACCTGAAAACTAGAAAAAATTTGTATACATCATATATACACTGATAACTCACATTTTACTATAGCATAACTGAAGTTATCATTTGTATATTGGGCAGACTCACCTTCCATATCGTGCTCATACGGCCATCTAGGCCTATATTCATAGTTTGAAAGTTTAATTGACTTGAACAACTTAAGATTGGCCCGAACCGGGCAAATAATAAGTAGGTAAAATTTTAACTTAAAGCTAGGGTTTTGCTCGTGCGAAGCTCATTATTACTTGATCTTTATATAAAAGAGAACATTAATGCATATGAACTAAGCTTATTTTAGCTGTGGCAGTGGAGCTAAGCTGAGCCAATTTTTTGTCAAGCCGAGCTCAGCTCATTGGGGCTTGCTTATAGCTAGCCAAGCCGAGCTCGGCTTGTGGGGGTAAAACGCAGGCTTAGCTCAGCTCGATGGCTTGTCCAACTCAAGCTCGAGCTTAAGCTAAGCTTGCTCGATTTTTTTTAAAGTTAATAAATTATATGAGCCCAAGTTCGCCTAACAGCTCTAAGAGATGTTGGGCTCTCACAATGAGCCCACCCGGGAGCCGAGGTGGGCTCTTGACAGCCGTTGGGCTTGGCTCTCTTACGAGAGTCCAACAGTCTTTTTAAAATTGGAGCTCATGCTTGCCATCTTGAATTTCGAGTCGAGCCTTAGGCAACCAAGTGAAGGCTCGGCTCGTCTGCCATGCCAGCTTATTCCAATCAAACTCAAACTTGGTAACTCATGAGAAAATCCTTAACACCTTTTTAAGGCCATTAATTTTAACTAGCCAAATACTCCTATGATGTGCAAGGTGTATTTGAAACTTATTAATAATATATATTAAGAATATAAAAATTAATTTTAAAATTGTTACTATCTATTTTTAAATAAAAATAATGAGTTTTATTTAATTTTAACAAAAAATATAACCGTATACAAATATTAAAAGTAATTTTCGTTTTAATAAGTAAAACATTTTAATAACCAATTAGAATTTATTTTTTAAAAATATTTGTAATTTGAATAGAATTATACTCTAGGTTTTGTTAATAATAAATAACAATATGTAAATAAATAAATAAATAAAATCTATAAAAATCTAAATTAAGTGTATATTATTAAGTAATAAACTTAAATTTGATTGTAAAATTTTAATATATTAAAATTTATTAATATTTTTGAAATTCTTAATTTAGATAGAATTATATTCTAACACTTTTCTAATAAATAATAATAATAATACTAATAATTTTAAATCAAATAAGTATTAAGGGGTCATAAAATTGTTGTGGGTCATAATTAACCACGACATAAAAAGAGTTAGAAAAAAAATCAGCGCTTTAATGCAAGAGGGTTGATACCTCTTCTACCAACTGAGGTTGATTAGAATCATCCTTTTAACCAACCTTTGCGTCTTCATCTAGCCCATGGCGAGTTTCTCTCTTTAGCCATGCCGATTGATCCAAGTCGCGGTCATAGGTCAAGTCAGATCCCCAAGGTTTTTTATTTTTTACTTTCAAAATCAGACCCAAGGTTGGTTGCACCAAGTCTGTCCATTAAACTCAACCAACAAAATCCTACTTTTTAATCTTCGGCAAATGGTGCACTTCAAGGTGTAGCAAATTTTTTAAAGATCTGCAATGAATTCACATGCAAAATTTTTGGACTTTACAAAGTCTTCTGCTGAAGTTTAAGATGCCTAAAACAAATTTCTGCTTCTGTTAATTATAATGGGATTTGTCTATTATTTACGTTGGGCAAAAACCAACCACAACGTACCAAACATCTTATAATGATTCTGAGAAGCTGATCAAAATGATTCAAGATTAATAACGAAACCGCGTGTTTTCGTTAAAAAGGGCTGATGTTGTCAATTTAATATACATGAGAGCAACAACTTAATGATACAGAACATTTATATGTTTGACACCACTTTACTCCGAATTGACTTCCCTTGGTAAACTTTCAAATCGAATCCAAATCTAGAATTTTTGAACTATGAGCAGCTTAGTTAATCGTTTTTATTCGATTTCGATTTTGAATAGGAGTGTAAATAAAGAAATAAAGCATAATTGTTTCATTTTAGTAGAGTTTGATTAGTTGTCATGAAAGTAGTATAAATAATATAAAAATTTTAAAATAGTCAACCTCACCAAAATAGTTATATTTAATGTATATTATATAAAAAATATTGGTAAGTTAATTATTTTGTTTACAAATTTGGTATGATTATATTTACGTCACTGGCCCACCAGTGTGCTTCCTTATGCACAAAAAAATTCTCCTTTTATTATTTAAATAGATGAGAAAAAGGAGAATTTTTTTTAGTTCACATGAGAGCACATTGGAATAAATTTTGGTAATTTTGATCATTTATAATTTTTATGTCATTTGCATTTCTTTCGTGCTAACTAAATAGAATAATTGAGATATTGTTGGCAAGTGCCAACTGATGGTGATAATAGAGTAGGATCCTTGTTAGGTCAGGTACCTAAAAAACTTAACCCAACTAAACCCTAATAGTTTAGGTTTAATACCCATATAACCATATTTGGTTTTAAGATATCGAGTACCCACTTTATAATGGCTAGGATTGCTTTCGGATACCAGTACACAATACCTAGTTCTAATAGTATAAACTATTTTTAAAAAATTGTATTTACTATGGTTTAAACTTTATCATAGAGGCATATGTGTTTATATATATAATTAATATGTTTTCAAACTAATCTTTTTATTTTTGTTAGATAATTAATTCTAATTTAATTTTTCATGGTGCTATTTAATTTAACTTTTTATAACATAACCAGGTTTTAAATAGTCAGATTTGAGTTTACTAAATGGCAGTCGGGTTGGGGTGGGATAGTAAAAAATTAAATAATAAATGGTCATGTTTGATATGTAGGTTTTAAGGAATTAATGGCTTTAGTACAAGTAATACCGGGCCAAAAACGCTTTGATTTGCATACCGGCTGCTGGAGCTCAATTTGTTATCTTCTCCCATGCAAAAACGTTTTTTGGGTTCATAATGTCAAGGAGCTCATAAAGTCAATATTTTTTTCCATAAAGTCAATAGTTTGGTGAGCTTAAATTTGTCTTATGCCTATCCAGCGCCAATGTAATCGCGGTTTGTTCTTTGAAGATTTCGCATCGTGCACTCAGATTTCCAGCACTTCGAATTGGACCGAAAGATGAAAAACGTGAGAAAAACGAAGACCATGCATGCAATCATATATGCGACTATCTCTAGCATGGAATAGAAATCGTACATGAAGGTTCTAAATCTATAAAAGCGTGGAAAAAAAATCAAAGCCAGCTTCCATCTCAATTTGAGTTTGATAATTTGCCTCAATCAAAGATGCATGACTTCTCTCAGTTTGCACGAAAGATCAACTGATCAATTAGTGTTGGACGTTGCGCGTCTCATCATATGCATGCAAGAATATGTGTATCATCAGATCAGTGAAAATGCACTCATGATAAGCATGATATATATATTAGTTATGCTGAATATCTTGAATATATCATATTGAATTTGTAGAAAATATAATAAATTATAAAGCAATTGTTCTGCCGTCCTTCCAATTTCTTGTGGGCACCATTTCCAATTTCTATTCTCAAAAGAAGATATTTTTTTGACACATAAACCAACACACTCATAAATCCAGATATGAGGAATAGTCTTTGGAAGGAAATGTCTTGGAAAGTATTATCCCTACTCCTTGTTACTGATCCATCAAAAAGAGAGATGATTAGAAGCGTACACCACTAACACGAGTATTTTGGTTTTTGGGTAATTGAATTTTTACTGAGAAGGTGATGTAAGGTGTCTCGTCCGGTTGTGAAGGATGAGTTGCGATCACATACATACCGTCAGTCGGGGGCCCAAAAGTAGCCAAATCCCTCGCCTTGTAAGGACACAATGAACTGGATGACATAGACATATATTATCAAGCCAACTCTGACAACTCCTCTTCTCTTCCACCCAATTAATATTCTCAACTTTATCTATTTCATTGTTGTGGTGGGAAGACCTGTATCAGATAGATAGCTCGTAGCTAGTAATTAAAAATGAAGCATTTTTACTTATGTATGGCATGCTGGGACAAAGATATGGTAGAAAAATCCTTAAACCTAAAGACCCAGTTCAACTTTTGGTAAAAGAAAAGGGTGGGGGATTTTTTCTAATAAGGTGATCTAATCATGAGTTTCGGTCGGGTTTGGGTTATAATGTTCCGTCTGCTGTTTCATTTTCTTTCCCCATTGAATTTTCTTTGTGGATCTTTGTTGAAGGTATTAGGTTTTTGGAGGCTTTAGAACATAAGAGCACGGTGGATGATATTCATAACCTTTATGCATCTAAATCTGTCCTTGTTTTTATGTCTGCTTCTGTTTTCTAGGTTTGAAGGAAAGGACCAAGGCCTCCGTGCTTGGGTTTAGGCATTATGGGGTGATTGAGATCGAATCGTCCATTACTTGAGGGAAACAAACAAAGGAGCAGAAGCAACAGAAAGGAGGAAGAAGCTAAATTAGCAATTGGGAAGATGGCTTCTGCTTCTTCATCTGTTCCTTTTCTAGGAGTTAGAGATCAGGAAGCACCAAAGCAGATAAAACAACAGCATCAACAACACCAATCGGCCTCTTCCACCACAACCAGTTCCCCAACTGCCCGAGCTCCTCAGAAGAAGAAGAGGAATCTTCCTGGAACACCAAGCAAGTTTCCAGCAGCTCTCTCAATCGATCTTGATATACATATATCTTTTCGTTACTTCACTAAGTTCCTACAACTTCTTAGCCTGTCAATAATTTTTTTGATAAATATTCTTTTGTGCTTCCCAATCCTTTAAACATCCTCTCTTGATCGTTAGCGTTTGCTGCCGTTTGTTTTGGCCACAGATCCAGATGCAGAGGTAATTGCACTCTCCCCCAGGACCCTCTTGGCAACCAACAGATTCATATGTGAGGTTTGCAACAAAGGGTTCCAAAGGGAGCAGAATCTGCAGCTCCACAGGAGAGGTCATAACCTACCATGGAAGCTAAAACAGAAGACAACCAACGAAGTAGTGAGGAAGAAAGTTTATCTCTGCCCGGAACCGACTTGTGTTCACCATGACCCCTCAAGACCTCTTGGAGACCTCACAGGCATCAAGAAGCACTATTGCAGGAAGCATGGCGAGAAGAAGTGGAACTGCGACAAGTGCGACAAGAAATATGCAGTGCAGTCGGATTGGAAGGCTCATTCAAAGACTTGTGGTACAAGAGAATACAGATGCGACTGTGGAACCCTTTTCTCCAGGTATATATACATAGATATATATATCCCCAAATATGATATCATGATGCATATTAATCTTAAACATCACCACAATCTCATTTGACAGAATACCTTTGTGGGCTTCTTTCAAATTTCTTTCTTATAAGATTGTTATCATAGGCTTAAAGCATCAAACCAACTGTAATGAACATGCATAGAAGCCGAGTAGAAGTCTAGAACTGGTCACACGTGAACGTTTGGGATACAGATCCAGGATGATTAAGTGGAACAAGGGTTTCACCAGCTAGCCTAACCAGGGGTCATCTTCGCCTAGAAACCAACACCTCCTAAACCCGACCTGATTTCACGTGCTGTCATCTAACGAGTTTTAGCAGTTTTGTTTTTTTCCAGTGCTGGCCAAATCATGTCTCCTTAAGAAGAAGACGATATTCAAGGTAAAACAAATGGGGGGAAATGTTGTTGATTACAGCAAAGATTCTAAAATATATGTATAGATTCATGATTGAGGGATGCGTACTTATATATAAACCAAAACCGTCTTCTTCAATTAACGATATTTCTATCATTTCCAGGTATTTATAATTAATTTTGCGAATCTCTAATTCGCAGGCATCAACTTCTAGTTCAAGTACTCATTCAAGACATTTTCTTTGAGATTGTTCAGCTTCCTCCAAAATTTTTACTACTGATCCCCGATGCATGCACCTTTGTCTGTTTACAGCTTTCATCTCACTTTTAATAAACTGAAATCCTATTACCTGGAAAGTCTTTTTTTACAGGATCGTGTGGAATGAAAAAACTTTTTAATAAACTGAACTTTTATGCATAATATTAATATGTTGTTAATGGAAATAACTACATACTATTAGCAATTATGCAATATTGTCTATTAATGTATGCCTTTAATCAACAACGACAGTTTAATAATGCAACATGAACATACATTGAGCATCTTCTAAATCATCAATCTACTAAAATAATGTTTTAAAAACAAACTACTAAAATTACAAATGATCATCCACAATCCAGAGCATCTACATAAGTTGACAAAAAATTAACACATGTAACCCCTGCGCTTGATTTGCAGGAGGGACAGCTTCATCACCCACAGGGCCTTCTGCGATGCAATGACTCAAGATCAGACTTCCAGACTTCCCACTGGCCTCAACGCCATCGGCGCCCATCTTTTGTCATCGGGTAACAATATGCCATTGGGTCTCTCCCATATGGGCACGCAAATACCCACACCATCCGCCGATCTCCTCAGGTTAAGTGGAGCCAATGCAACTGGCCAGTTCGATCGCCTCTTCTCTCAAGCCTCCATCAACAGGCCTCCTACTACGTCCAAAGTTCCCTCTTTGTTCCTCCAAAACCAAGATGGCTTCCAGCCCTACCATGGCAGCTTCATGCAAGAAAACAAACCTTTCCATGGTTTGATGCAGCTTCCTGACCTACTAGCTAATACCACTACCTCCAATGCTGCGGCTAATGTTTTCAACTTGGGCTTCTTCTCCAACAGCGATACTAATACAAGCAGCACTGGCATGAACAGCAGCAACAGTTCCGCCAACGCTCACCTTATGTCTTCTTCGGGTTTGGTCCTTCATCATGACCATCCTTTCAATAAAATGATGACTGGAAGCTTTTATGGCTCTTCCGTGACCAATGGCACCGTCTCCCCCCAAATGTCGTCAGCCACTGCGGTACTTCAAAAGGCTGCTCAAATAAGTGCAACTACGAGCAACAATGGCACCTCTCTGATCAGAGGGTTTGGGAACTCCCTTTCGACTGGAGCGAGACAATTAGAGGTTCCCATATCAATATCCAATTTCAGTGATAGCGGCGGCTTTAGAAATTGGGGAGGAGAAGCCGGTGGAGAAATTAGTATGAAACTACCAATGGAAAACGAAGCCCATCTCCAAGACCTGATGAACTCTCTTGCAACAAACAGCCCGAGTATATTTGTAACAACTGCTGGAAGTAGTAGCCAAGTAAGGGGAACTGGGCTAAGTGGATTCAATTTTGGGCGAGATCCGTCGATGAAGCTGCACCAAAATAATCTCACAGTAAATATTGGAGGGTCAGATGGATTAACGAGAGATTTCTTAGGAGTTGGAGGAGTGGTGAATGAGATGGGAGAGGGACTACAGCAAAGTGATCACCATCAACTTTGCATGGGAAATATTGGCTCTTACGAACCAGAAATGAGGTAGGGAGAGCTAGTGGAAGCTGGCATCTTTTTTTGGCGGTGAAGCCAATTATCCTTTGTCTTCAATTTGTAGGTTGGTTTCCTAAATCTAGTCAGAAGGTAGCCAATTGTGGCTACGGCCATTTTTGTTTACTACCACTTTTCTCTATTTTATGGACTAGCTAGCTTGTCTAATGACATATACATGGAAACACTCTTTAAGGCGCTTATCCTGATTTCTCCAATGACGCCGATTGGTTTGCAAACTGCAATGGTGAATTAGTGGGATAACTAAATTAACTCAGACAGATTGGTATTTTACCATGACATCCCAACGTCCTAACGTAACTTAGAGAATTCATCCTCCTAGCTAGCATATGTATGAAACATGCATATGTGCATGTAGTCCTAGTCGGTCTTGATTTCTCGTTGCTACCCTGCGTCCATGCATTTGTGAAGTATCGTGCTCCATGACAGACAAGGGTTGAGCTTGTCGGTTGACTCCCCGTGGCCACGAACTCGATAAAAGGAGCAGGTACGTAAATCAATAAATTATGAGGCGCACAAGTAATGCTGGCGAATAGTGATCTTGAGTCTCCTGATCGATCTTATTTACGTCCTCAGATTATCCTTTTTAATGTTATCTTTTACGTCGAGTGTTTTGTGGAAGAACGAGTTGATCTCTTTATCAGCACTTACTTGTGTACATTGCATGTGCATGTGACTGTATTACCCCGGCCAGCCAAGCCACACTTCCCATGCATCGTAATTCTGACAACGCGCTTGTGTGTCGGAGTCTGCTCATGATCACGAGCATAACAGCGGATTGTTACACGCCATCGTCGTTTCTCTCGTCTCCATATGCATCCTTCTTACGAGCAGCAACTTGCATTTTGATAACCACCGGAAATAAAACATGCAATACGGTCTCTCTTCGTTAGATGGGGGCAAATACCTTTGAAATTGACAGGCGGACGACCGAAAAATGGGAGTAATTAGAAGTCCTTGCATGGGTGGTACATTAGAGGTAAGTGTGGAATTATTTTTGTAACCGGTGACAAAATGTTCAATTTCACGTGAAAATTTAAAGTATGTAGTTAATCCCACTAATTTCGGGGGTATTTAGTGACTTATATATAGGTTAATTATAAAGCTTTATTCTTTGAGATAATTTTTAGATAAAAAGAGGCATGTGATATTTATTGCAAGTCCCTTTTGGGGGCTATAGGCCTAATAGTGGCATTAGAGCTTGATTGGTTTTGGTGTTACCTCGGTTTACCTCATGGTATGTCAACCAACCTGAATTGGAGTCTCTTGAAACTCCATTATAATATATAAACCTAACATGTGGTAAGGGATGAGATGAATTAAATGGTATGATGTGTGAGAGGGAGAATTATTAGGTTAATCTAACTTCAATTTTGGAGGTAACTGGCAGCTTTTAGATTAAGAGAGGCCTGCGACACCTGTTTCAAGTCCTTTTGGGTGCCCAAAAGGCCCAATAATGATATCATAGCCTAGTTTGTTTGGTGTTGCCTCGGTTTTCTATCTTAGCTGGCTCGAATTGTGGTCTCCTTGAACTTCACTAATACATATAGACTTATCATGTGGTGAAAGGGAGATGATTCGGATGGTAGCCAGCCCAAATTGGAGTGTCCTAGAACTTTATTATAACATGTAAACCTAGTATGTGGTGAAGTGAAGATAATTCGGATGGTAGTCAGTTCGAATTGGAATCTCCTGGAACTTCACTATAACATGTGAACCTAGTATATGGTGAGGAGGGATAATTCGGATGGTCTGATGTGTGAGGAGGAAAATTGTTAGGTTAATCTCATATCAGTTTCAAAGGTAACTAGTGACTTACATATACACTAATTAAAAAGCCTTATTCATTTAGTTAGTTTTTAAATTAAAAGAGGTCTGTGATACTTGGTTCAAGTCCTTTTCGGGCCCAAAGGGCCCAACAGAAGAAAGGTATTGATTTCGATGAAATTTTTTCTCCTCTTAAAAAGAATTGGTTGTAAGTTTGGATTTAGAAGTTAAATAGTTAGATTTGAAGATCATGGGATCTTGAAGAGACCATATACATGAAGCAACTAGAGGGTTTTAAAGTCTGAGAAAAGAAACATATGGTGTGTAGATTGAAAAAGAGTTTATATGGTTTGAAGCAAGCTCCTAGACAGTGGTACAACAAGTTTAATTCTTTTACGAAAAACAATGGGTACAGGAAGATTACTTATGATCAGTGTGTGTTCATCAAGAAGTTTGATGATAATGACTTTATTATTCTGTTGCTTTATATGAATGACATATTGATTGTAGGGAATGATGGAGCTAAGATTGTAAGTTTAAAAAGGAACTTGAACAAATCCTTTGCAGTGAAGGATTTGGGATTGGGAAAACAAATCTTTGGAATGTCCATTTGGCATGAAAGGGGAGCTAGAAAGCTTTAGGTGTCACAGGAAAAGTACATAAAAAAGGTGTTTGAAAAATTCAACATGAAAGATGCAAAGCCGGCTGGAGTTCCACTTGGGGTCACTTCAAATTGAAGAAAAGTGATTTAAATGAAACAGAGATTAAGGAAATGACAAAGGTTCCTTATGCTTCTGTTGTTGGTAGTTTGATGTATGATATGGTTTGTACAAAGCGAGACATAGTATATGCAGTTAAACGGTTAGTAGATATTTAGAAAATCCAAGCAGAGAATATTGACAAGCACCTAAATAGATAATGAGGTACTTGAGAGATACATCCATAATGTGTTTGTATTTTGAAAGTGATAAACCTTTGTTGATTTGCTACATAGATGCAGATATGGTAGGGGACTTGAAGACAAGAAGGTCAACATCTAGGTTTGTTGTTAATTTTCTAATGGGGTTGTGTCTTAGCAGTCTAGGTTGAAAAAGTATGTTGCATTATCCACAACTGAACCTGAATTTATTGTTGCTATAGAAGCTTGCAAGGAAACGCTATGGATGAATAGATTTTTGAATGAAATTAATATTAAACATGACAGATACATTGTCCATTATGATAGTCAAAGTGTAATTCACCTAATAAGTGTAACACCCCAAATCCAGTTCACGTTCGCAAACCGAACTGGAATGTCATGGGTTCCGATTATGTCAGTTAACCCAAACCTATCTCATGCGGATCTACTCTCTGCATCTTAAGATAGAAGATACTAATCGCTATGCATGGATGAATATATAGCACCTAACATGCTACTACATACATGGCATGACAACCAGTTTACATACCAAACTAATTACGATAAAATCAATAAAAATTCCTAAAATAAAACGAACAAAGTCTCCCCTAAAAATGCAATTAGGGATCACCCTGTCAAATTAACATGTATAAATACATAATTCCCTATATATATATATATATATATATATATATATATATATATATATATATATATATATATATATATCAGACATTGTCATTCACACAGAATTCTAATCAACTGTATAAATCATTCTGAATATTAGGTCTCGACCCACCTGTGCATTCTATTCACATTTCACATCAGATTTTAGGTCTGGCCCACTTGTTGTACATATTCAATATTTAAATATATTTACTAATATATATATATATATATATATATATATATCATAAATAAAGTACTAAACATTTTATCGTCTCACATGTGTGTGCAAGAGACATCGTTGTTCCTCCATTTAGGTTGGCACATCCAACTCATGATCATTACCTACATATATTATAAAAACACGTCAATAATTAGTGTTACTGGTCTAAAATATAACTATATCAAACTGGCTATTAGAGCTAACTCTCGTGTAAAGAAAAATATTTTTATATACTTCTCGTGAACATTTCTAAGGGCATCTACTAAGGAGCTCCCAAGCTATCGACCGGTAGCATCCCGAACTGACTGTTCTACGAT